>JAXQQM020062264.1:0-23686 GCA_034641835.2 Pinus albicaulis
AAAAAAAAGCCACAACACTCCCGATCACTCTTCTAATCTTTCCTCTGCATTTGAACTACCATCTTCTCCAAATATCTCAAGCTTATTTCTCTGGGCCGTCATAAGGAGTTTTACATTGTGGTTTATATTTGTGACTTGTTCTTTGAGCCATGGAAACCTCACCTCTGCGAGATCCCGAGGGTCATTTACAGATTCGTCGGCCATGATTAGGGTTTTACGTTTTTCAGCTCGCCGATCTAGATTGGCTACAAATCTCCACAAAATACTCAAATAAACTTGCTCTGGTACCAATGTGATCTTTAAACTGTCGTGTATATTCCACTAGACATTTCGTCACAACAAATCTGATAATATTATATTAAAAATCTGAAACTCTACATTATTACAGTTTTATTAAATTTCTATATATGTAAATTTTACTGTAATTATTTCATGCATGCGAATGGGAATTATGTAAAAATAGAGAATGGAAAAATGAAAGCTCACAAACACACACATAAGACACAAGATATGCTCTCGGAAACCCTTTCGAAAGAAAACCCAGCTGGAAGGTGAGGTCGCTCTACTCCCTTACTCTGTCTGGAAATATTGATGTAGATACAAAGATATATGGCTTGTGGCTCGTGGGATGCGATAATGCAAAAATCCTTCCTGTGGTCTCTACCTACTATCCCTCTTGTTTAATTTTTCTCAGCTATGGAACAAATGCACTCGCAAGAATGGAATGTTTTTTCTTCATAGTAGCCTGGTTATAACACAACTCGATAGCCTACTAGTGATTAAGTTTGACTACATCAACTCTTAACCAGAGTTACAATATAGATTCTTCTAGAGTCTTTTACATCACAATCACGTGGCTAGCCCCTTTTCCATGAATAATTGGGGATGACGCGACATCATCTTGAAACATGGTGGTGAAAATAGGAAGGTCAACTTCTAAGTGGCATAACTTCTACATATGAAGCTTCTTGTGTTTTTGGAAATATATTTGTGTGTAAAATAGCATGAAAAGTAGCAAATTTTTACCCCAACAAAAAATTATTTTGATGCCTCAAAGGACTCCTGAAAGGTTTCAAACCCCATTTTTCCAAACTGGGTCCTATTAGTAAAAACGATCTCGTGAATTGATTCCTCCACTTTTTCCCACTCTAAATGCATCCAGATAGATGAAAAACAATAGAATAATCCAATCTAGATCAACTTATTTTTAATATTGTCTGTGGGGTCTTGGTTAAATGGTGATGAGGTGACCTGTTATAGTACTCATCACAAGTTCAATTTCCTTCCCCGATTGAGATGATGTATTTGGACATGTTGTAGAAGAAAAGTGAGAAAAAATGAAAAATACTACCAAACATTAAAAAAAAAAAAAAACTTATTTTTAATATTATAATAATTTTATATAATATTTTAATATTAATAAAAAATTATTTAATATTAAAATTAAACAAAAAATTAATGATAATTGATTAATTATATTAAACCAACCAGACTAACAAACATTTAAATAAAAAAGAATAACATTATTACCATACTTCCAACCATTTAAACTATTTTTAATTTTTTATCTCAAAAAAAAAAATTTAATAAAAAAAAATAACATTATTACCATAGTTCCAACCATTTAAACTATTCTTAAAAGACAATGGTATACCATCTCGTTACTTTTATTTTTATTTTATTTGTATTAATTAAAATTTTATTTATATATATATATATATTTCTAATTGTATAATCATTTTGTTTTTTAATGTATATATGTATTTGTTAAGTTGTTTGAATTTTTTAAGTTTAATGTATGGATTAAAAAACTTTGATTTAAGGGTATTTAGGTAGTCAAAATTATTTGGGGATTGCACTATGTTTAGGCCACATCAAAGCTTAATATGATTATATTTTTGCCCAAAAATATGAAGTAACTTCACAATACACCTATCACTGTCTATTCTACATCTTGTAAGCAAAAAATACACTCCATCACACTTTATTCTACACCAATATACAAAAAATATTTAATTATTATTATTACTTTAAAATTATTATAAAATTTTATTGTTATAATTAAATAATAATAATATTTTCAAAAAAATTATTAAAATTTAATTAACTAAATCTAATGTAAAAATTTGTCAAATCAAGTCTCATCTGTTCCACTAAAAAAATAATTTTATTGTTGTAATAAAGTCAAATCAGTAGAAAAACTTCTGATTCAATCAAATCAAAATCATATTTCACGTGAAGTCACATCGAATCTCTCATGATCATCTTCACGTGAAGTCAATTGTAAGTACGCATATTTGAAAAAATAAATAATTAAATTTATAGATGATATATTTGAAAACTTAAATAATTAAAAATATTTATTTAAATTTTGTTATTATTATTGAATTATAAAAAATTGTTTTCAAAATTTTTAAGATTTGAAATTTTTGAAAAAAAATATATATATAATTATTTAATATTTTTTTTTAAATCATAAACTAATCCTTTAAACCACAATATACTCGCAAATACTATATATTTATAATTAAATAAATACAAGATGCAATTATGACTAAAATTAAGAAGATTTCCAGGTTGAAATTATGCATGATCCAATCCTACAATGTTTTTACAGATAATGTTATGAGTTTTCCTATTTGGAATTGATCAATAATATTTTCCAATTAAATAAAAATAAATTATAGATAACATAGTGAGTATTTTTTATTAAATAAGAAAAAATTGCGGATAATGTAATGAGTATTCTTTCTTAGGAATTGGTTAGTAATATTTCCAATTAAGAAAGAAAAATGCAAAATAAATAAATGAGCCCACAATAAAATTTTCACAAATTTATTTATTTATTTATAAAATAAAAATTTACTTATAATTAATTGAAAAAAAAAATATTATGATTATAATGAAATTGAAAAAAGAAACATTATGATTATAATAGAAAAAATAATAATAATAATTAAGTTTAATTTATAATTATCTTGATATGAAATGATATATAAACAATCACATTCAAAGCAAAGTGAGTGGAGCTAACAAAATAAATATTTAGATAAATATTTTTCAAATTAATTACATTATTAAGATTTAATCTTAGTGATATGATTAATCCGAAACATAAAAAAAAATATACAATTCTACAATAATTGAGATAATGATCTACAACAATTCTCTTTGTATATAAAATAAAACTCCGTGTAACATGTTCCAACATGAAATGTGAATGGAACAACTTGCACTGTAAAATCATTGTCACAGAAGAAGAAACTTTTAATTTCTCCAAGAAACTATTTTCATGTATAAAAAACTTCTGTAACAGTAAATTTTAATGGTATTGATCATATTTTCTAAATTCTTACAGCTACTAAGTGTCCCAAATCATTACCACTCCAAACAATCCAGCTCCACTCAATACATCCAAATATTTGTAAAATGCTTTGTCAAAGCGAATCGCTCCTATCAGATGATTCTGTATTAATCCTTTCAACAGAAGATGGTTGATGGCAACATAAATGAAAACACCGCAGGCAAAACCCATTG
Source organism: Pinus albicaulis (assembly GCA_034641835.2). NCBI lineage: Eukaryota > Viridiplantae > Streptophyta > Pinopsida > Pinales > Pinaceae > Pinus > Pinus albicaulis. The sequence continues at coordinate 3,538 of JAXQQM020062264.1, forward strand.
AGATTATGTAAATCCAGTCTGCCACTCGGCCCTCTGTAGTGGCATCGATAAGTATTCCAATGGGGCTCGAAATGGCAAAGGTGAAGGCATACGCTGCACAGGAGAGGAAGGCCCTGTTGGGAATCATGCACAACAGGGCTATGCCCATTGTAGTTGCAGCAAATATCTTGTGCAAACACACTGTCCACAGAGCTTTCCAAGCGTCATGCTTTGTCATTGTGCCAAACCACAGAATTTAAGTTAAATTGCTATCAAGATTGTATTCTGAAACCACTCTAGGGCAGCTAGGAAGAAAGGTAGAGCTAGCCAAAACATGACCAATACCCCTTCCTCTTCCAACTTCATCAAACATGAGATTGGAAACATGTTGGAGGACTTCAAAAGTGAGATGTTGCACACCTTTTCTTTGAAAATGGACACAATGCAGATCAGTATGAAACAAGAGGAATCAAAGAAGGCCTGAGCTATATTTTTCCCTAGATGTACCATAAAACACCCTCGAAATGAATGTCCACTAAATGTCATAGAGGTTTTCTTAGTCTGTGAATAGAATCATGCCACAGACAAATGTCCTTCCATGCTAGGTCTCAAAGCTAGATATCAAGGTGTGGAAGGAGGACTAGAGCCACTTTGTTTCATAAATCAGAAAAGGCCTCAAAGGGCCTCGACCATATTAGTAGGGCATGCAAGGTGCACCTTACTCCTCCTACCATGAAAACCCAAATGCACCTATGCATCCTTGGTATTCCTCCAGTCCTCCATCATGGCCTACACCTCCTACTTGGCCTTATGCCCCTCCATATCACCCTCGACCTGTAAATCAATATTTCCAGCAGTTTGCTCCTTAACCACCTCAGTGGAGCAACCCATCACATGGGTGGAGGCCCAAACTCAACCAACCCCCTGCTTTACTGCATCCACCTGAACCTCAACCTCAACTCACTCATTCTTCCCCACCTAAGTTGCCTCAGATGCCTTCCCAACCCAATACAAACCCAAAAAACAATCAGGAACAATAGGTCTACAGTGCAAAAACATCCTATCCAGCTTATGTTGTGGAGATACATGAAATCAACCTTAGGTATGGGAGAGTGCTCCCAAAAAATCATCCTCCATCTCCACCTACAAAGGTTGAGGAGGAAAACGAAGAAAGAAACCCTCATACCAATCAGCTTCCTTTTCCTGAGCCACTGGTCCACCCTAACCAACACACCCCAGAAGAGACTGAACTTCTGGGAGAACTGAAAAATTTGTGTGTAAAAATACCCCTTCTCAAGTCCATTAAGGATGTTCCTATTTCCAATAGGCTCATAAAAGAAAAATTATTTAAAAATCCTGGGAGAAAGAAGAAAGACACCCCGACCATCAATGTTGTAGGACATTTATCCGAATTAATGTTGGGGAGGGTGATCTTCCCGAAGTACCTGGATCCTGGGAGTCTAGTAGTAGATGTACACATCGATGGTGTCATTGTCCCCCACACTTTGATTGATATTGGGGATTCCATCAATGTGATTACTAGGGGAACTATGTTGAAACTCAACCTCCAATGAGCCTTGAGAAAGACCACCAGAGTTTTGCAACTTGCAGATAGATCCAGAGTAGCTCCGGAATGAGTTTTTGAGGATGTTATAGTCTCGATTGAATCCTGGGAGTATCCCACTCGCTTCCTGATCCTTCAGCCAAAAACCAAGTTGAATGGATAACCCCTCATTTTAGGAAGACCTTGGTTAGCCACTGCCGATGCTTAGATCAGTTGTAGGGTTGGAAACATGACTATCAAGAATGGGCCCTTGTCCAAACAGCTGGTATTATATCCTCCATCCCAACCTTCCATTGACCATGACCTACCCTTGTGGTTGGAGGATGAAGAAGAATAAAATTAAGTGTACCATACCACACCCTACCCCATTTGTACCATGGATAATGTTCTTAGAGGGGGCAACCTGATGAGGATGGTCTCATTCACCACATCCTTCAAATCCATCCCCCCACTACCAGTCCACTTGATAACCTAGTGAGAGAATCTGAAAGCCACCCTTGGATTGAGTTTCACTTAGTTGACTCAACCTATGAAGCCACCTACGTTGTGGAATTCAGCCCATCTAGATCCCTGAAGATTAACTCATCCCTCTCGGTCAAAGAAGAAGAGCGATTGTGCCAGATCCTGAGGGAAAACTTAGATTATTTTTCTTGGGACTACAAGGACATGAAGGGGGTTCATCCCTCAGTGTGCACACATCATATCTATATCAAATAAGGATTCAATCATCTGTTCCAGCCCCAAAGGAGAATGAACCCAACCTTAAAGGACATAGTAAAAGATGAACTGCAGAAGTTGTTGGATGCAGGGTTCATCTACCCCATCTCAGACAGTGAGTGGGTGTCTCCTCTTGTTCTAGTCCTAAAGAAAAATGGGAAGTGGTGAATCTGTGTTCACTACCTAGAAATAAACAAAGCCACTAAGAAAGACCATTTCCCTTTGCCCTTCATTGACCAAGTCCTGGATGTTCTTTCAGGAAAGAATATTTTATCTTTCCTGGATGGATTCAGTGGATATAACTAGATTCAAATCAGCCCTGAGGACCAGGACAAGACCACATTCACATGTCCTTGGGAAACCTTCGCTTATAGAGTCCTTCCCTTTGGCATTTTTAATTCCCTTACCAATTTCCATTGAGAAATCCTGGGCATTTTTTCTGAACTTATCCATGACTCTATGGAGATCCACATGGACGATTCCACACCTTATGGGTATGATTTCTAAGAGGATCTCTCTAATCTTGTTAAGGTGTTGAGGAAATTCATTAAAATGCATCTCTCCCTAAGTCTTGAGAAGTGTGATTTTTTTAAAAAGTCAGGGATTGTACTAGACCACTCCATATCACAAGCAGGAATACTGGTAGACCCAAACAAAATCACCATCACAAAAAGGGTGCCTATTACTCAAAAGCAGAGTGATGTCAGAAATTTCCTAGGTTTGGATGGCTACTATAGGAGGTTCATCAAGGAATTCAAAATGGTGGCTTCCCCACCATTTGGATTGCTGGCCAAGGATTCTAAATTTTGTTGCTTTAATTTTTTTCAGGAAGCTTTTGATCTCATCAAGGAAAAACTAGCCACTGCCCCTATACTTCAAGGTCCCAATTGGGCTATGCCCTTCCACATCCATACAGAAGCATTGGATAAATCTGTGGGTGAATATTTGGGACAATTGGAAGATAAATTTCCCTATGTCATTTACTTCATTAGCAATAATATGTCCAAGGCTAAACTAAACTACACTGTCATCGAAAAGGAGGTCTTATCTATTGTCCATTCCATAAATAAATTCAGGCATTATATTACTAGATATCAAACCTTTGTTCATACTGATCATGCAGAAATCAAATACTTAATGAAAAAACTTGATGTCAATGCTAGAACCATTAGGTTGTTGTTATTGTTGCAGCAGTTTGATCTGACCATTGTTGATAAGCCAGGAAAAGAAAATTTTGTTGCAAATTTGTTATCTAGGCTAAATTTATCTGTAGATGAGGAAGGGATGGTTGATGATCAACTTCTGGATGAACACCTATTTGCTATCTCAACACTCTCCTTGGTTTTCTGACATAGCCAGCTACCTGGTTGTTGAGAGGTTTCCTCCAAATATTTCATCCAAAAAAAAGAGAAGAATTATAAGAAAGATCCCCTCTTTCACTTGGATTGGTGGCAATCTCTTCAAGTTGGCACCAGATCAAACTCTTAGGAGATGTGTCATGGAGGAGGATTTCTTTGACACCCTCTCAACATGTCATGATGGTCCCTATGGGGGTCATTTTCCTTCTAAGAGGACATCCTTAAAAGCCTTACAATTTGGCTATTATTTTCCTACTCTCCACTAGGATGCCAAGAGATACACCAGTAGATGTGATCAGTGTTAGAGCATGGGGAGACTTGCACTGAGGGATGAAATGCATCTACAACCTCAGGTGGCCTTATAAGAGCCATTTGACAAGTGGGGCATGGACTTCATTGGACCCATTTATCCACCATCCGGGCAAAAGAGATATATCATATTCAGCACCAATTACTTGACGAAGTGTGTTGAAACAATGGTTGTAAAGGCAACAACAAAAGAGAAGGTGGATGAAGTTTTGAGAGAGGATGTGTTCTACAAGTTTGGATACCCCAAGGAGGTATTCACCAATCAGGGGTCTCAATTCACATCTCATTTCATTGAGAACCTCATGAGGCAGCACAAAATAAAGAACAAGACTTCCACTTCCTATCATCCTCAAGCAAATGGGCAGGTGGAAGTGACAAATAGAGCCTTGTAGAATATCCTCACCAAATTTGTGAGTGGCAATATAAAATATTGGACAGACATATTGGTGGAGGCCACTTTGGCTTTTAACACCACCTGGAAGATAACTACAGGGTTTACTCCATATGGTCTAGTTTATGGGAATAAATCTTTGCTTTCCATTGAGTTTGAGTATAACACCCTTAGAATGGAAGCTCAGTTGGATTTGGACATCACAAAGGCACAACAAGAAATACTGATTTAGCTGAATGGTTTGGATGAATTTAGGATGCAAGCCCTCCTTTACACAGAAGTAATCCAGCTGCAGAGGAAATTTTGGCATGACAAGCACATCAAAGAGAATACATTTCATTAAGGATATTGGGCTCTTCTCTATGACTCCAGATTCAAGGACTTCAAGGGAAATTTAATGACCATATGGCTAGGACCTTATCAAGTGAAGAAATTCCATGACAATGGGGTTGTTCATATCAAGACCATAGGTGAGGAGGGGATTCCTCTGCTTGTAAATGGCTACAACCTAAAAATGTACAAGAGGCCCCTATCCAAGGAAAAATTCATCAATACAATAAATAGATAGGTGAATGTAATTGGAAGCTTCATAGTTTCTAGTCCCTCACATTCCTAGAAAAAGAAAAAATAAAAAATAAAGAGGCCTAGGTGAAAATCTTTCTGAGGAATCCAGGGCCAACCCTAGGGTTAAAAACCTCCATGAGGCAATCCTGGAGCAAAAAAAGAAGAGAAAAAAGAAAAAATAGAGAAATAAAATATCCTTGGGTGAAAACCGCTTGGAGGCTCCCAAGGCATGCTTGTGGGGTGAAAACCTCTGTAGAGGCATCCCACCTGTCTTCCAAAAGAGAGAGAGAGAAAAAAAAAAAAAAAAGTGAAAAAATCAAAAAGAATAAAATAGCACAAATGAACTAACATGCTTTTGTTTTATAGGTTGTTGAACATGGATAATATGGAAAAAGGGAGCATCATTTGTTCCACCTCTCTATCTCCTGTACCTACTCACTCCATATCCAACCCCAGTATTCATTCCTCTATCGATTTCTACCACCAAGTGAGAAAAAAAATCCAATTTTTTCCCTGTCTCTATAATGCTACAGGATGTCCTAGGCTACTACAGGAAACCCTATAATGCTACAGGAAGGATACTTGAGGCTAAATAAGCTCACCTGGGACTCTTTGACCCTATAAAATACATGAACAAATGTTGCCCCACCTATGTCTACCATCCCTAACCATTACTCGATCTCATGCATGAAGAAACCCTCATCAAACCCTCTATTTTGCCACTATAAGTCATCTTGTGTTAAATACACGCATGTCCTCTTCTCTCATTTTTTCCTCCATAACACCACTCCATCAAAATCCTAACACCACCCCTAACATCTCTGTAGTCCTTTTATCCCTTCCTCCGAATTGTTGGATCTCTAAAACTGTAACAAAGAGACTGATACAGGAAGTTGATCACTTCCTGTAGCACACCTATGCATGCACCAAAATATCTCAACCACCATCCATCACATCAAAATCATAAGAATTATGATGAAGATCTGATCCTGAAGATCACCAGGGGACTCCAAAAGAGAAGCTACATCAGCAGGAACAACCTAAGGTCTCCATGAGGTACCTGCAGAAGACACAACAAACAAAAACAGCATAAGCACCTCACTCAGAAAATAAGAACACGACAAATAAAATATATCCTTTGTGACCATTCCAGTTCTCCAACTCCTTGCATCAAGGGTCATGCAACTCATCAGCAACTAGGTAGGTTAAGGTCTGACTCTCTCACCCTCTCTCTATGCATTTATTGACTAAATGAATAAATGTTGAGAAGAGAGAGTTTAATAGGCAAAAAGGTGGCCATTTAACTTGGCCATCCTCGATAGTTAAAGTAAAAATTTGGTGGATTTTCATGCCATGTGGAGTTGTCACATCAGTCAAGGGAAGGATAACATAAAGTGGGATTTGATTACGAGGCAAAGGCAGTGATAGGCTCAATTAGGACCAATAGTCCAAATACGGAAACCTCGTGCCAAATACGTAATCACCAACACACTCTAATATCAATCGATTTAGCATAAAAGGCATACTTTAGCTCATTTCCCCTCACTCCATTGCTCATTTCGAGGGGCTTCGATCCCTGGTTGAGTTTTGCATGCAAATGGTGCTACAAGAAAGCCTAATACTGCTACAGGAAGTTTCCATGGAAGCCACATAGTGTGGAGGAGTGAAATTAAAACCACCATCAGAGTCTATTAGCACCCCAACACCATCCTTCAAGCCAGAAGTTTCAGAAGTGCAAAGGTAAGTGGCCATTACCCCCATAAAAGTATAAGAATTTTCTTGATGATTTTCAAATAGTAGAGAAATAATTTAAAGAGCTAAAGGTCTGTATAAGGAGGTAGGGGATAACAAAAACCAAATTTTGTGGGTATTACAGATCTTTCAAGTCCCATATCACAGTGAATTTGAAAAAAAACAAGCCACAGAAGACCACCTATCAAACACATTCAAAATATGGGGGGAGGTTTTAATAGGAGAGAGCTGACAGACACAAAGAGAATTAGGTTACATCCTCTTGTTATAGATATCTTCAGAAACCATCAGTGGTTGGGGTTCGAGTTCCTCAAGGGGTATGGTGATGAAGTGGCTCGATATTTTGCAATGATATTGCACTCTCAAGAAGATGATAGTGACACCACAGTGATAAGAGGAATGTTAATTACTATAACCCTTGAGCTCATCAACAAATTCATCACCTTACCTCTAGGGATCAAATGGAACAGAGAGAATAGAGTATCTAGTACTATTTCCAAAAATGTTTTCTTCTTGCCTAATGAGGAACACATTGAAGATAAGAATGGGGTAATAAGGAAGACTTTGCCTTACCCATGGGATGAGGTGTCTTACCATATCATGAAATACATCTCTTGTGAGGGCAAAATAAGTGTAGTCTATGGATATAATTTTAGATTATTGCATGAGTTGAGGTTCAAAGGGGATATGCCTTTAGATCAGAGGTTGAATATCCCATATTTCCTTCTCCACTCAATCATAGATATGAACCACATGGTTAGGGAAAGGAAATATCTACACCTAGATCATCGTGGTCTAATAAAACTCATAGTGGAAGATTCTTTAAACAGATTCAACACCCATTTACCTTTGTCCACTTTCATTGCAATTGATAGAGAAGTTTTAATTGGGACACATACCATCACCCATGGAGAGACCTTTTCCTCTAGCCTTGGAGAAAGGGGCATTAAAGCAAGGGAATAAGGGAATGTAAGGACAAAGGAAGAGGAGGAAATGGAGAAAGAGGAAGGAACCACAGAAGATGTAGGAGAAGAGAAGAAAAGTGAGGAGAAGGAGGAAGAGAAATGGAAGAATAGAAAGATAAATAAGAGGAAGAGGAAAAGATAGAAGAGGAGGAGATTCTAGATCCCAAGATTACCACTAAAATCTCACCTCAAAAAACTAGCCTTTCACCAGGGAACACTGAAAAGGAAGTGGTTGCCACATTAGCCACTCTAAGCACCCATGTGAAAGAAAAAAGAAAGAGGCATACCCCCATGTATTTCAAGACTAGTAAAATCAATAGGGTGAGGTAGGGGAGGCCTCAAACTCCAACCAAGAGCCCCATCACAATTGAGGAGTCGCCTAATAAGAGGGAATAAATAGTTCCAAAAGAGGAAAATATTCAAGAGGTGACTTACCCCAAAGTAGTATCAAATACACCTATGACCTACAAAAGAAGTCACCCCTCCAAGTTAGCATCCCTAAAACAAGCAAAATCACCCAAAAAGCTCCAAGGAGAAGGAAAGGAGGTGCTATAGGAAAAATAGGGTATGCAACAAGAAAAACAGATTGTGCAACAGGAATCCCAGGATCTGCTACAAGAAACTTAGAATTTGCTACAAGAAGAGTAGAAGGTCCAAATGGAAGAGAAAAAAGCACCATTGGAAGGGAATAGTGTGTTGATATTCAAAAATATGATGAGCTTAGTGAAAATTAAGCACCTTCATTAAGTAGGGCCCGCAGGCTATTTTTAGGTGTATGTCTATTTTTAGACATGGTGAGCATATTCTATAAGTTGCAGGATGCTATTTGTATATGGTTGATCAAGTTGGAAAAATAGATGAAATTCTATTTTTAGAAGATTGGGCGAAGTCTATTTATAGATCGCTTATCTAAAAATAGATGCATGTCGATTATTAATATCCCTTAATAATAATCCGACAATAAATATCAACTTATTCTCTTAGAGCACTTTATTTTAGTGAAAAAATTTGGAAAATTAGTGGGCTAAAGGAATTACACAATTCCTAGGCTGGTTGGTGACTCATGCATGGAGGACTCAGTTAGAACTGAAGTGGCAAAGTTGTGACAGAGTTGGAAGAGTAGTTATGGGAGTTGTTATTTAGTTTAACTCAGTTAAGTGAGTTAAACTCAATTGTGCTAGTTGTATCTAGTTCTTGAAGATACACTAGTGAGAGTTTAGTGAATTAATTATTTAATTAATTCACAACTAGAGACTCACTTGCAACTGAACAAATACAGCAGTTAACTACTTGCATGTCAGTTCCAGTGGAGACCCAGTGGAGAGATAGGTGAAAGCGTGAGATGGACTATCTGTTGTGACTATAGTGATTAATTCAATGCATCTAACACACATTAGAGATGCCAATGAGGATTTTGCATTCAAGTCAAGGCAAATTCGAATTCATTCAGAGGTCTTCTTCAGCAGGGATTGCGTAGTGGAGGCAGGCTGTCAGGAGGCAAGAAATTGGTACATAGATAAGCAAATTTTTGCATGACAGTGTGTAATGATTGTTGATTGTACTGAGAGATTGATGTACTAATATTTGTATGATAGTATTACATGATCCATTGATATACATAATATATGATATTTGGGGTTTTTAGCTTTAAGCTTTCCCATTAAACAACTGTGTTTATGTGCAATTGGTTTTGCTTCATATGTGTTTTGCAATTGGTGATTTAATTTCTGCAAAGAATTAAGTGGAAGGATTTTGTATTTAACATAAGTTAATTTTTTATATCAGGGGAGTTTTGTAATATACATACATCTTGTATAATTTATACATGGTATCGGAGCAGTGTTAATCACTGAACATTGAAATCTTGAAGCAGTGTTGAGTTTTGTGTTGGTGGACAATTCGAATTTGTTGCAGAAATTTCTTGGTGCGACAGTTGAGTATTCATTGAAATGGCTTTCAATGGGTTGCGGTTGGAGTATTCCCTTGAGGGTAGCTCAAAATACATAGCCTGGAAGGATAAGATGGAGGCGGTGCTTGAAGATAATGGTCTGAAGGATTTCATCGATAGAGATGTTCCTAAGCCTACTTCTAGCGAGGTTGCATTACTTAACGCATGGAAAAAGAAAGTAGCGAAGACAAGAAGAATTCTATTGGAAGGTGTGAAAGACCATATTGTGTCAAGCCTTCATGGGAAAGCCACTCCATTTGCAATGTGGAAGGCTTTGACAGATATTTTCCAAATCAACAGCGACCATAGGAAGTTAGCGCTAAAACATAAGCTCAAAAAAATCAAAATGGAGAAGGGTGACAGTATTCCAAAATATCTCATGAAGTTTGTCCAATGTAGGGATGAGATGAGGAATGTGAGAATCATAGTTGCGGCTAATGAATTGGTGAGCTTAGCTCTCCTTGGGTTACCAAATATTTGGCACAGTTATCAAGACTCTGTCAATGGATGGGAGAAACTGCCAGATTGGGAGCGACTTTGGTCAGATCTTGTGCAGGAGGAGATAAGGCAAAGCACCAGGGATGGCTCTTCATCGAAGAATGATGATGAAGAGAATTGTGCTTTAGCTTCCAAAGCAAGGAAAGGGAAAGGGAAGAAATCCCATCCAAAATCTGAGGCTAAAGGCAAGAAGCTGGATTTGTCCAAAGTGAAGTGTTTTCACTGTCACGAACATGGGAATCTCGCCACTAACTGCCCACAGAAGCAGAATAACAACAAGGTTGCTCGAGCTACAGCGAGTGAAACCTTAGCCTCGCAATTTGAACTTGATTTCTCTTTGATCGCATGCTTGGTTTCAAGCGTAATGGGATCAGTGTGGTATCTCGATAGTGGTGCTTCCTTCGACATGACGAGAGACAAGGATTTTTTTAGTGACTTGGAAGAGAAAGATCTCCAAATCCATATAGAGATGGGTGACAATGGTAGATACAGTGCGACCCGCATTGGAACCATTACCTTTGAGAGGGATTCAGGTAAACCATTTTTGTTGAAAGATTTTATGCATGTTCCAGGTCTGAAGAAGAACTTGGTCTCGGTCGCGATGTTGGAGGACAGAGGTTATGATGTTGTTTTTAGCGAGGGAAAATATTTCCTGTGACATAAAACAATGAGTCAAACTAAGAGGATAGGGATTCAAGTTAAGAATCTCTACAAGCTGGAGGTAGATGGTTGTGCTGCAATGATGGGCAAATAAGAAGAAGTGGTGAGCCAGGATGAGGGAAAATTATGGCATAGGAGATTGGGCCATCTTCACCATGGCGCCTTGAAGATTTTGTAGCAAATTTCTACTAGACTTCCCAAGGGTACTCTTGTGCAGTCAAATCAGTGCAAGGGATGTACCATGGGTAATTTTTTGAATACCACCTTTCATGAGAAGGAGAACCATGTTTCGGTGATCCTGGAGAGAATTCACACAAACGTGTGTGGACCTTTCTCGGTTTCTTAAACAACAAAACATAGGTATTATGTTATATTTGTTGATGACTATTCTCGTAGATGTTGGATCTTCTTCATGTAGAAGAAGAGTGAAACATTCTCAACGTTCTATGAGTTTAAAGCATTGGTGGAGAAGGAGTCGGGGAAGCATGTGAAGGCTCTACAGAGCGATAATGGTGGTGAATATATCTCAAACGAATTCAAAGACTTCTGTAGCAAAGAAGGAATTCGAAGAGAACTCATAGAGCCTCATAACCCACAGCAGAATGGGGTCATGGAGAGGAAGAACAGAATGATCGTGGGTGTTGCACGAGCTATGTTGCATGACCAGGGCCTACCAATTCACTTGTGGGTGGAAGCATGCAACACTGTAGTTTATGTGAAAAATCGTTGTCCTCATAGAGTACTTGGCATGTACACCTGAAGAATATTTTATTGGTAAGAAGCTTGATATTTCTCATTTGAATATTTTTGGATCATCTATTTACATTCATGTGACATAGGATGCCAGGAAGAAGCTGGAGTCGACTGTAGAAGTTGGGATATTTGTGGGGTACACATAAACACCCCATAATTATCATGTGTATTTTCCAAACAGTCGGATGACTGTGGTGCGACGGGATATAAAATTCAATGAGGAGAAAGCCATGAAGTTGTCGCTTGAGAGGGAGCTACACTTACATGTAGAGGAGGAGCTTCTTGTTCCCAAAGATGAGCCTCAAGATGTGGATCAGCCACAGGAGGAGCATCATGGAGTGGAGGAGTCCACTCACACAGAGCCAAACATCAGAACAGGCAGAAGGCATACCACAGAAGCTGAGAGGCTAAAGCTTGATGCAGCATAGAATGTAGGAGTCCCTACATCACAGCACAGACAGAGACAGTCACCTAATCGATTCACTATATACATGGCTCTCATGAGCAAGTGTATCGTGACAGAGCCATATTTCTTTAAGGAAGCAGTGCAGCAGCTGACATGGGTAGATGCCATGGTGGAGGAGTATGACTCCATTGTCAGAAAAAATTCTTGGGAGATTGTTCCAAGGCCAGTTGGTAAATCAGTGGTAGGTTCGAGATGGATCTACAAGGTAAAGCAAGCTGTTGATGGGAGTGTTGAGAAGTATAAGGCAGGATTTGTTTCCTGGGGCTTCTCACAGATCGAGGGGATTGATTATGAAGAAACCTTTGCACCTGTCACATGGTATTCTTCCATAACTACCATCCTTTCTCTCTCAGCGCAGATGGGTTGGCACATTCATCAAATGGATGTGAAGACTACGTTCCTTAATGGGGTAATTGAGGAAGAAGTGTACATTGAGCAGCCTAAAGGATTTGAGATCTTCAACAATGAATCACATGTGTGTAGACTCAAAAGAGCGATGTATGGGTTGAAGCAAGAACCCCGTGCTTGGTACACATGGATCGACATCTATTTCACTGGACTTGGCTTCACCAAGAGTGAGGTGGATGCAAACCTATACCAAATTGTGGGGGAGGGTAAGATTTTAATCATTGTTCTTTATGTTGATGATTTAATACTAACGGGTGATGAGCAATTGATACACTCATGCAATGAAGACCTTGCAAAGGAGTTTGAGATGAAGGATTTGGGCCTCCTTCATTATTTCCTTGGATTGGAAATATGGCAGCAAGAAGGTGAAATATTTGTGTCTCAAGGCAAGTATGCTTGGGAGATACTTGGTAAGTTTCACATGCAAGACTGCAAGCCCATGGATACTCCTCTTCCAGGAATTTGGAGGAAAGAGGATGCTACATCGACAGAGGTAGCGGATGCTACTGTCTATCGGTAGTTGGTGGGTTCGCTCATGTATTTATTTAATACAAAACTAGACATATGCTATGCGGTGAACTAGCTTAGTCAAGCGATGGTTAAGCCTACCAAGCTCTTTTGGAAGGCAGGCAAGCATGTCCTGAGATATCTCAAGGGCACATCTAAGTATGGCTTATGGTACAAACAGACAGATGAGGCGAAGTTGCATGGCTTCATGGATGCAGATTGGGAAGGCAACCCAATGGATAGAAAGAGCACATCAAGAGGGCTTTTCAGTATCGGATCTACAACAGTTTCTTGGTACAACAGGAAACAAAGATCTATGGCACTTAGTTTAGCGGAAGCAGAATACATGGTAGCAAGTCAAGCTGCATGTGAGGCTATCTGGATGAGGAAGATCCTGGTCTCTCTTTTTGGTTCTCATTTAGATCCTACAGTAATACATTGTGATAATCAAAGTTGTATTAAAATCTCGATTAATCCTATGTTTCATGATATATCTAAGAATATAGATATCTTATATCATCATATCAGAGATTGTGTGCAGCGGAAGATCATGTTGCTTTAGTACATTCCTACGGAAGATCAGGATGAAAATATTCTGACGAAGGCTCTCACCAGGAGAAAATTTGAATACCATAGAGGCAAGATCGGGGTGAAGGATAATCCCTATCTTGTTCAAAGGGAGTGTTGAGATTCAACAAGATGATGAGCTTAGTGAAAATTAAGCACCTTCCCTAAGTGGGGCCCGTAAGCTATTTTTTGGTGTATGCCTATTTTCAGACATGGTGAACATATTCTATAAGTTGCAGGATGTTATTTGTAGATGGTTGATCAAGTTGGAAAAAAAGATGAAATTCTATTTTTAGAAGATTGGGCGAAGTCTATTTATAGATCGCTAATCTAAAAATAGATGCATGTCAATTATTATTGACCCTTAATTATAATATGGCAATAAATATCAACTTATTCTCTTGGAGCACTTTATTTCAGTGGACAGATTTGGAAAATCAGTGGGCTGAAGGAATTACGCAATTCCTAGGGTGGTTGGTGACTCATGCATGGAGGACTCAATTAGAACTGAAGTGGAAAAGTTGTGACAGAGTTGGAAGAGTAGTTATGGGAGTTGTTATGTTTAACTCAGTTAAGTGAGTTAAACTCAGTTGTGCTAGTTGTATCTAGTTCTAACCGAAGATACACTAGTGAGAGTTTAGTGAATTAATTATTTAATTAATTCACAACTAGAGACTCACTTGCAACTGAACAAATACAGCAGTTAAATACTTGCATGTCAGTTCCAGTGGAGACCCAGTGGAGAGATAGGTGAAAGGGTGAGATGGTCTATCTATTGTGACTATAGTGATGCATTCAATGCATCTAACACACATTGGAGATGACAATGAGGATTGTGTATTCAAGGCAAGGCCAATTTGAATTCATTCAAAGGTCCTCTTCAGCAGGGATTGTGCAGCGGAGGCAGGCTGTTAGGAGGCAAGAAATTGGTGCATAGATAGGCAAATTTTTGCATGACAGTGTGTAATGATTGTTGATTGTACTGAGAGCTTGATGCACTAAGCTTTGTATGAGATTATTACATGATCCATTGATATACATAATATATGATAGTTAGGTTTTTTATCTTTAAGCTGTTTATGTGTGATTGGTTTTGATTCATATGTGTTTTGCAATTGGAGATTTAATTTCTGCAAAGAGTTAAGTGGAAGGATTTTGTATTTAACATAAGTTAATTTTTTAGATCAGGGAAGTCCATTAATATACATACATATTGTATAATTTATACATCATGCCCAAGTTGATGAACAAGGGACAAAAGTTGAAGGGAAGAATGCCCAAGTTGAGAAACAAGAGACAAAAGAGGAGAAGCCAAAAGAAGAAGAAACCTCTCCAAAAAATGTCCCAAAAGACATTACAGCAATCCAACATCCTATCCAAAAGCCAAACTTAATCTCATATTATAAATTCATTAGAGGGAGGTTGATCCCTAAGAAGCTCTCAATTCCCCTATTCTATGAGCTAGAAAAAAGAGGGGGCACACCCACCAATGGATGAAAACTGCAAAATCTATAAATTTTGAATATGTGGGAATAATGGAATAAAAACTCAGAGAGATGGGAAGATATTTGGTTGATGCCAGGCTTAGATAGCTAGTGTTGTTGAAAATGCAGCAATATTATGGAGCTTAGTGAAATGAAGTCGCCTTCACTAAGTGGGCCCGCAGGAAAATTCTGGCGCAAAGTCTATTTTTAGACTATGTCTATTTTTAGACATATGGAGTATGGTCCAAGGATTGCAGTATGTTATTCTTGGATTATTGGTCATGTTAGTAAAAATAGATGGACCTCTATTTTTTGACCTATAGGTCGAAGTCTATATTTAGACTGCCTATCCTAAAAATAAGGAAGTCAAATATTATTTACCCTTAATAATATTTGGACTATAAACTTCAGTTTACTCTCTTGGAGCACTTCAGTTCGAGCCTTGGAAGTGGCTCATGCATCTGACAGAGGAATTACGCTATTCCTAGGGTTTGATGGCATCATGCATGGTTGACTTCAGTTAGGACTTCAGTGGCAGAAGTTTGGTGGAGTTAATGAGACGGCTAGTGGAGTTGTGTTCTGTTTATTTTAGTTGAACTGGTTGAGATTAGTTTAACTAGCTAATCAATTAGTTATGAGTGGAGTGAATTAAATATTATTTAATTCATTATTTAGTAACTCATTATTCAACTCAAGAACACATCAGTTCACTACAGTGCATGATCAGTTCAGTGGAGACCAGTGAAAGAGGTAGATGAAAGGGTGGAGTTAGCTATTAGTGGCGACATCAGTTGTGCATGAGATTTGCACCACACTTGGAGGAATTGCCCATGATGATTGCGCTGTCAAGCCAAGGAGATCCGAACCTTGGATCTCTATTTAGACAGGCCTGGATTGCGCAATAGAGGCAAGGCAATTGGCGGTGAGTTTTGAACCAGTAACCTGTTCAAAACTGAGCTAGATTGTGTGTAACTTCATGAGAAAGTACTGATTACTTGTGAGGAGTATTGTACTAAGTTTGTTACATGATTTCTCCATTATAATATACACAATAGCTGCAGGGTTTTCAGCTATAAGCTTTCCCCATACATATTGTGTTAATGTGTATGATGATTTGATGTGCTATCGCTTGTTTTATTTCTGCATTTGTGATGATCTGAGTGGAAGAGATTATGTGTTGCATATAAATTCGAATTGTATGTGATCAGGATAGTCTTGGTGGATAATTAATCATTATTCAGCAAATTTCTACAAGTGTTAAAAGAGAAGCTACAAGAGGCACAAGCATAGAATGTGGGATTGAATGGCAACTACAATAGAAAGACAAACACATTTCCACTATGGCATATGGAGGCAATGCGACATAGACATCCTTAAAATTCTTATGCCATTTATCTAAAAGAGCAGTGGCTACAGTTTCAAAACAAAACTTTAGCTCAACATGGGTAATTGCCTTTCCAAAAATATAGACAATTTATTGATTTCTACAGTCAGTCCAGTATAGAAGATAGGGCCAAATTGGTAACATTAGAGGAAATTTTAGCTTAAAAGTGGCCTCCTAAAGAAAAATAATAAAATAATAGTTAAAATAATAAATCAAGAGTTATGATTTTTTTAGGGAAAAGAAGAAAGCTATATTTTTTAATTGTAGTTTCGGCTTATCTCCTTATAGGTTTACTCAAATTTCAAGTGTAGACACACATTGGATGCCAAATTAAATTCCACATCCAACGGGTACTCAGTATGCATACTTTTGAGAAGACCCACATTGACAAAAATTGAAGATACATTAAAAAAATGTGTTAAACACGCTTTTTTAAACGTATGCATAATGGGTACTCGTTGGATGTGGAATTTAATTTTACATCCAACGAGTGTCTACACTTTAAATTTAAGTGAACCTATAAGGAGATAACCCAAAAATACAATTAAAAGAAAGTACTTTTTCTTCTTTTTCCTCCAAAATATTTACATGTGCCTATTTTTATATTTAAAGGGTTTTGATTGGTTTAGATATTATTACATGGAAATTGCATGAAAATTTCATGGGAACTTTTAGGCTAAAATTTCCTCTAATGGATTTCTACATGCATAATATTGCCCTAACTAATATGAACATTTGGGACCCAAACTATAGATTGGGAGATATGCATTTGATGGCCTTAGCATCTTGGATGGAAAATGAAGAACCCAGGGAAGAGGAGGTCAAGAAGATGATGAAGAGAGAATGAAAAAAGCCTCTCCAAATCATGGCAAAGCTAATTAGCCCTAGAGGGGTCATAAACAACCACAAAATGATAGCCAATAATTTCGGCTTTGCAGATGGATATATCAACACCCAAGCACAGGAAATTGCACATTATGATATCTCTAGACTACTGAGAGAGGAGTGTGTGATGGCATGTCAGAGAAGATGTAATGGCCTCCCACTTAGCTTAAGGAACCTCAAGTACCATACTCCTGACAGATTGAAAATTGAACTAGAAAGAGAACCCTTGTACAAAAGAACCATGCAAACAATGAAGATCAAGTGGCTTGGATTAAAGCTCAACGCACCTTTGTTGTTGGGGTTGAGTGAAAGAAAAGAGAAAAATGAGGAATACAAGGAATGAGAAGAAGAAGAAAAGAATGCAGGGTCTTACCCACCTAAAGGGACCTTTCCATGATACCTTGGGATGTCAGAGAAGCTACAAGGGCTCTGAATGAAATCAAAAAACAGGAATGAGTTTCTGAGAGGATGAGCAACCATTTGGTAGGGAGGTGATGATGAGGGCCATCATTAGGTATATTCTAAGGAGTTAAAATGCCACCTTTTGAGGTTAATTACTCTCTCTCACACACATTTAATTACAGTTTTTTTATATTTTTCTTAGTGAGAATGGTGTAAAAAGGGTTGTCATGATTTGAGGCCTAATATGGTTTAAATGCAGGAAAATGAGGGGAATAATGCCATTTTTTAGAAAGATTTCATATCAGGGCTCAGAGTAGACATCGAGGAGAAATCATAGGGAGGTTCACCACCTCCTTAACTCCTAAAATCAGCCAATATCTCTTCAATTTCCTCCTCCAACAGCTTGAAATCAGAGGCAGACGAGTAAGTGATTGATAAGAAGGAGCCACGCTCTAGTTCTCTCAAGTTCCAAGGGAAAAAAGACCTACTTTTTAGGGAGTTTTTGGTAGATACCCTCTAGCATAAATAGACAAGGGAAAGATCTCATTAGGATTTGGATTTTATATGCAGGAAGAGCTCTCTTGGCTTTGTATTATAAATTTTTGACTTTCATTGTTTATGTAAAATACTGGTTATGAAATAAGATGAGCATTTGGTTTCTTTTCCAATGAGTTTATTTCAAGGAGCTGAGCTTAGGGTTAGGGCCAAATCCATTTGCTTCAGTCTCTCTTGTGTACATGTGTGTCTTTCCTTTATGATTCAGTAGTTGATTCCTTCTATTGCATTGTTGGTAGCATATAAAATATTAAAACTGTGTTGCTAAGCCTCCCTCTCTCACCTCTTCCATTGGAGCTTGAAGAGGAATATATTCCACCACAAACCAAATATCTTTTCAGTTTACGATTTCTTGGAAAATTTAGGATAGTTTTAATTTTCTTATCATGAACATGTTGTAGGTTCAGAGGTATATTTTTGTTTCAAATGCATAGGTAGATATATTCAAATTCAGATCATCCTTTCCAGCATTTCTATGATAATTTTTTTGATGATGAATGCATGATTAGATGTCTTGTTTGCAAGTCTGGATAGAGAATCAGAGAAGGACCACTTCAGCACCATTACCTTGAGTTTCCACCTTCCACCAAGATACCTTCCATTCAAGTCACCCACGACCCTGTTTTTGAAGTCATCATCACACCACCAAGAGATATTGGGTGCAAGATAGGCCTTTTGAGAGCTCTGAGCTTGGTCCAAGGGGTTGGTCATCCTCCATGCACTTGTATCCACATTTTCCTTGCCTTCCCTGGCCTTCTTTCTATCATTTCTAGCCTCTAAAGCCTCTCAGCATATTTCCTGTAGCATTACAGGACTTCCTGTAGCACTACAGGAATTTTGTGGTAACTCCTTGTAGCAGTGCCAAACACCCTCTCCTTCAAACCAAAATCATTCCTCCACCTCACCTAAGCCTATCAAAGCCACCATTAGACCTCCATCCCTGAATTTTTTGTCTAGGGAAACTCTTAGACCACCCAACGCCTTCTTCTTTTACTGCAAAACAAAGCAAATTCAAGTATGATTAACCCATCATAAAATGCATCATTGGCACAATAGTTAAGCATGAATTATATAGGAGTTAGTTAGTCATTGACTCAACATGTGTGCAAGGATAGAGTAGTTTCTACAAGTCAATTAAGTAATCTAGACAATGAATGCCGCTTGGTGTAATTTCCTTTATTGTACTAGCATAAGTATGAGTCTTTCTTTCTTGGAAAAGTAGACAATAGTTACATGAATCAATGTGATATGGAGTATTTCCTTTTCTTTCCAATAGAGTAATGGTTATGATCTTCTTTTAGTCTTAGGTTGCAGTTAGAAGTGTGACAGACTTCCTTTTTCAGAATAACCCTAGCACCTCATTGTAGAACTAAGATGAGGATGGCATGAGTAGAGATCTTCTGTTGTGCATATAGCACTGTCACCTCCAAGTTTGTATGAACCCCAAGTTGATAAAGTAAATTTGAGTAGCCTCTGGGAGTTGCATCACTCTTGGTGCAATACTAGGGCTCACCACATGTATGGACTCCCAAGTGATGACTCAACATACATCAAGGAGAAACACATATGGATCTACTTCATCAATAAAATCGATGTTGATAACAAATCTAATTTTGCACTAATTTGTTACCTTCAACTCTACATCCTTATTTACCCATCCCAGTGGATATGGGTGTGGATGATAATGAACTTCTAGCTGCAACTTCTTGACTAGCTCTGCTGCAATGAGATTCGTCTGCAATCCTGAGTCAAACACAACATCAATCTTTGTCTTCTTGACATGTATCTTTATATGGAAGAGTTTGGTCATTTCTTTGCCTTCATGTTGTTGAAGGCTAATCAGATTCACCTCCTTCTGCACTGATGTACAGATTATTTTATCATCCACGTCTGATTTTCTTTCAAATTGGTTTCTCTAATCAGTTTCCATTAGATTCTTCTTCTTATTATATTTCTTCTTGTTCTTCAGGTTTATCTCTAGATGCAACTTCAAACACTTCTTCTTTGTATGGCCATCAATGTTCTAGATGCAT